>OY735210.1:66298371-66310871 GCA_963457665.1 Thysanoteuthis rhombus | reverse complement strand
ACAAAATAATATGGGCTTCATTGAAGTTGTTTGAGTTTTACAAAAATTATCACAAAAATAAAATCTTTTCATTTTCATTCCTATTATTGGATGAAGTATTGATACATTATTATTGATTTTAACTTCTTTTTTTTACCTTCATCCTAAGTTTCAATTGCTTTTTAACACAACTTTGAATCGGACCGTCCTTCAACAGCAACGATTTAATGGAGGACTCGGAACGCACTGATCGATAAAAAGGTGAATAAAAAAACAAGGTTAATTTCTAGTCAAAAATCACTTAAAATTGGATAATGATAAAAAGGGGAGACATACGATCCTTTCTGACAAAATATGAATTAAAAATACTGTCTGTTTCAGGGTCAAACTCAACTGTGAACGTAACCAGCCACTGAGCCGAGTATTCAAAAAACAAAAAGATGATTTGACTACTCATTGAGGGAAATGTGGGTGCGAAATCCCAAGTTTCTACTGTGAACGGTTATGGATGAGAAGAGTACAGAAGAAAGACAAAGAAAAAGAATTATAAAAAGAAAAGAAATAAATTCTAATTAAAAGAATCTGTTTAGCTACACCAGATAATTCGATTTAATGACAATAGCTTCCTATTTCCCCCTTCTCTCTCTCTTTATTTTCTTTCCTTTTTCTCTTCCGTTATTCCTATCTCTTTCTTTCCCCTTTCTTCCGTTCGTTCTGTCTTTCTCTCTTCCTTTCTTTTGTTTTCCCTTCTCACTCTCTATCCAATGTTTTAAACCATTTACTTTTGTCTTAACTGGATATCCTAAGCGTAACACAATGACAAGTTCAGAAAATTGTCTCTGTTGTTTGGTTAGGAAATATTAGTCAACTCTGTGGAGTCTGACAATAATAAATATTGCCCCAGACGCTGTTCAAGAGTATCCTTGTGTATCACTTATCACAAGTTTTCTCCATGTTCCCGGTTTCAGCCCTTGAAAGTTTTGCGATTTGTGACAATTGACCTGGAAGGAGAAAAATATCCATTGCCACATCATTCAATTCAATCGCCAAAGACACAATAAGAGAATATATATATATTTTTTAATATTTTACTATTTTTGCTATGAAAGTATAGATTGAGATCAATTGTCTTAAGAATAATGACCTTTTGGAAGAAAGGTTTGGTTAGTCACTCAATAAGAGTCATGGAACCAATATCTTTTGGTTGCATACCATGTTGGGATTGACAAACCAAAAAGAAAAATGGAAAAGAGGTAATCCATGAACAAGTTATTTCTCTCTTCCTTTGTAGGGTGGTGATCAGTAAAAAAAACAATAGTGAATGAATATTGCATGACAATTGGGAAATTTCTTTTTATTCAAAAAATGTTTCCAGATGATCCACTTGTTTAATCGTCGTTGTAACTATGCCAGCTGGAATCAAATGCTTTGTACGATATATATATATATATATATATATATATATATATATATATATATATATATATATATATATATATATATATATATATATATATATATATATATGTGTATATAAATATATATATATATATATACATATATATATTATGTTTATATAAATATATATATATATTATGTTTATATAGATATATATATATATATTATGTTTATATAAATATATATATACATATTATGTTTATATAAATATATATATATGTATATATATATATGTATATATAAATATGTATATATATATATATATTATGTTAATATAAATATATATATATATATATATTATGTTTATGTAAATATATATATATATATTATGTTTATATAAATATATATATATATTATGTTTATATAAATATATATATATATTATGTTTATATATATATATATATATTATGTTTATATAAATATATATATGTATATATATATATTATGTTTATATAAATATATATATATTATGTTTATATAAATATATATATATATTATGTTTATATAAATATATATATATATTATGTATGTATATGTATATTATGTTTATATAAATATATATATATATTATGTTTATATAAATATATATATATATGTATATATATATATATATATATATATATATATATATATATATATATATATTATGTTTATATAAATATATATATATATATTATGTTTATATAATATTGATAATTACGTATTCTACAAACAGCTGTTTTGTTGTATTACAACTCTTCAGAGAATCCCTTCCAGTACCGCTAGGTAGGGTCAAAACCTTCACTTCAGACCCAGAGAAAGATGCTCTACTTCTGCCCTACACGGAACTGGATGGTCAGTAGGACCGAATTAAGCGATATATTCACTTACACACAATTCCCCATCCACCAAAGTGCTCCATTCCAGAGTTGGAAGGTATTGCTATAGTAGCTTATAGCAGACGAGAGCCCTACCTAAGAGTGCTCAACCCTGAATAGAATAAATGTGTCATCCACAGACAGCTATATATATATATATATATATATATATATATATATATATATATATATATATATATATATATATATATATATATATATATATATATATACGTATAGAATTTTTTTACATGACTTTTTAAGCTGCAGTTGTTCGATTATTGACTGTGACGGCGATTTTTTTTATGTTTATATGTACGTGGGTGTGTTTAGTTTACAGCTTAAAACATTGAATACATCAAAAAACTTTTTTTCAAATTTTTCAAAAGAATTTTTTTGTGTGTGTCACGTCAGTCAGTTATTTCCTAATATCTGTTAATGTAATTATCTGACATACCCTCAGACTCGATGGAAGAGGTACGTGTTGACGTTTCTAAAAAAAAAGCCAGTAAGAAAAAAATTGGTACGCGAACCGAACTTTGGCCAAATTCTTGTTAATGTTTTCTGCTTTAGCAGCTTTTTTTCCACGTTGGAATTCATAGAAGATATATCCTACCAAATTCTTTTTCTCTTTTTTGTCTATTGTTAGAAAGGAAAAGCTTTCTTCTGTAAGATTTATAACAAAAATGAAATTTCAGCATTTTTTCCTCATTTTCAAGCTAAAAATGAAATTCAATTATTTGAATGGCTTAAAAGTAACGAATTAAACAATGTGAGTAGTTTTATTGGCATTAAAGAAGCGGGGTTCATGTATGATAAGGTCATAAGGAAAATAGAAGACAGAAAAGATGATGAATGAAGGTGAGAAGGAGAGAAAGGAGGAAACGAAGAAATGAAATAGAAAGACATGGAGAGGAAAGAAAGAAATGAAAAGGAACCAAGCAAGCAAACTAGTCAGAAGGAAATATAGACAGAACGGAAGAACAGAACAAAGAAAGAAAAAAAAAGAGAACACGAAAGAAAAAGAAATAATGGAAGGAAGGAAAGACGGAAGAAAGTGAACAAGAGAGAGCGAGCAGAAGAAAGGGAAAAAGTAAATACATGATGGAGGCAGAGGGGGCAAAAAGGAGTGGGAATGAGGAAAAAAGGCACAAATAATGAATAAGAATGAAGACGAAAGAAAGAAGAAAAAGACAAGGTAAAGGGAAAGGAGCAAAAAAGAAAGAAAGTAAAACAGATGAAGAAGGAAAGGAATGCTAAAAAAATGAAAAAAATGAGATGTAAAAATCAAACATACAGAAAGACAAAAAGTAAAATAATTTTTAAAAAAATAGATGTATCTAAAAATTAATAAAACAAACAGAAAATTGATAAACTTCAAAAAAAAAAGACCGAAAAAAAGTATTGAAAACAGAAATAAAAGTTACGACGGTCAAATGGAATTGGGGAAAATAAGAAGAAAAAATCCACGGAAAAGTCAGAAAAAAAAAGCTTGTTTCGAAAGGTTCAAGTGTAAATGAAGCAATTGACATAAATACAAAAGGAAACAATGTGTCATGTCGGAACTCTTTTGTGAAGGAGTCGCCAACGCCTAGAGAAAGTAAGTAGCTCCTCAAGATTCAAAAAGTCAAGCCGGGTAACATTTGAGCCTCTTTTTCTTTGACAGTCTAATGAAACCATTGGGAGTCTGGTGACAAAAGATGCTTGAACATTGAAACCCAAGACTCAATCATACGAATTCTTAAAAAAATGCATTTGCTTTTTTTCCATCAGACAATGCATTTGTTGTGGCTAATTATCATCATTATGTATGTATATTGTAGATGTACATGCGTAAAGGAGATGCAGGTGGTTAAGTGGTTATCAAAATGAAATCAGTGAGCATAGTTCAATCTCTGACTGAGACAACTTCACATTTGTGGTAAAATTGCAAACCCAGATAGCTCAAGGACTCAACTAGCCGGGCTAGGAACGTATTTCCAAAAGGTGCAGTTATCAGGGCTTTGGTGGAACTTCAACAAGGATTAAACCAGAAGTCGATTATAATAAATGTTTCGGTGAAATAACCCTGCCATACTCTATATGGTACGGGCGGTTTGATGATTCACTTACTTTTTCATTTACATAGGTGTGAATATTAGAAGCTGTCAACCAGAATTTTCAGAATATGTTTTCTTCGGTTCACAGGTACAGCTCAAACTAATGGAGCTAGGAGGCCGAAATATTTACTTCATAGTGTTACTTAAAAATCGTATTGTTGATTTTTTTTCAATTCCTTCGAATAGGAAATTCGTAGACTTCAATTTGCAATGTAACTCATTTTTTTGTCATTTTTGTTATCACCGCCCGAAATAGCCGAGAGAAGTAACTTTACATTATTTACCCTTTATTATAGTAAATTATACACATAATAACCTTCCTCTATGAGCAACGCTTACCGTAATCAATTGTTGAATCCTGAAAAAAAAAAACCCCAGCCCGTTTTTTAACAAATAACATACAGATTAGGTGTCGAAAAATGCCCTAACAGATTTTAGATCACAAATTGCAAAATTCGGTAGTTGAATTATCAAATTTCATTTTTCACTGATTATGTTACTCCAGTGATATATATATATATATATATATATATATATATATATATATATATATATATATATATATATATATATATATGTATATATGTACACTGGTTTATATATAGTGAGTAAAAGGTATTTTATCAGCAATATTTATACCTCTGAATGGAAGAGGCCAGTGTTAAAGAGAGAAAAACAAAAAAGTTACACAGCTCATTATATCAGTACATATCAACTTTGCATGAGTCGGTATCAGACCATCAATAGCGGAAGATTTAATGAGTATCGAACCCACCAACAACAGCCAGCATTGATCATTATTTGTATTATTATTGAAATTTTGTATCCGACAATCAGTGATGGAAGATCCAAAGGCAATCGAACCCACTAATAACACCTTTCTGGTTAGCTTGTTGATCATTCAAATTTATTGTTGGGAGATTATTTCTGATCAGACAGACGCAGATTTTATGGAATTGTTCTGAGTAGTCTTGACCTATGAGAACAGGGTTCGCCCTGTTACCAAGTCAAGTGTTTATATGTCCTTGCAATCTGAGTGGAAGAATCAAGTCGTACGGACAGCAAGCAAAGAAAATCAAAATGTTCATTATTAGATTGGATTATAACCATAATCAAGTTCTTTAGTATCTATCCTTCTATTAATTAGAAAACATTAACCAACTTTGTCACCAAAGCTGTCAATATTGGTTTCTTCAGTTTTGAAGTTGGTCCTGCTGTCTGGCTATGTACGTATGTATCATGCGTACAGGCTGCATCAATGGAGCTAGAAGCTAATTCCATTTATTGACAGTCAAATATTCGGTTAGAATTTTTCTGAAAAAAATTATTTGAAATGTACCACTTTCTGCGGCAGTTTCGCCAAGTTATATATGGGTAAGATATTTTAATTTTTTAGAAATAAAAAAATATGGACTGAACTATCATTCAGCAAGATCTGAACCATTTTCTCAACTGTTTATATTACTTCCCATGCTTTCAAAAACACATAAAATGTTGGATTTTACAGTCATTTTTCGATCAATAAAAACGTATTTGAAGTTTTTAAACTCTATATTTCAAGATTTTGCGTAAAGCAATCCATCGAATGAATATAATCCAATAGAATTTTAATTTCAATGTCATTTGTTTAGTTTCTACAGTTGGCCCCAAAATTAAAAAGTCATTTTCCAAATTTTGGAGAACCTATAACTTCCAGACCACAAAGAATTGTGATAAAATAAAACCAGAAATGGCCTAATTGGGGTAGGGGGTTTCAGCTAGATATCTCCTTGAACAATACAGTTATGAAGTTTCAAAAATAGCAACATCTGGCAAATGCTGGCGGCTGCAAATTTAAGCAAATTTCAAATTGTCAATTTCTGAACGATTTATCCAATTTGAATTTCTTCTAGAAAACTACTGAACTTCATCAAAATCAAAGAAGGTGAATATATGTATATAGATATATATAAATCATTTTAATATTTTGCGAAAAACGCCCGGCAGGGATCGAAATTATGCCCTAAAGCGGAAAATTTTGAATTGCAAAGAGGAAGCAAAATTGTGCCCCATTCGGCAAATTATAGTTCTATTTCGTTAGATTTTATTGAGAAGGGGGGGGGGGGTGAAGTGAGTGCAAGATGAAGAGAGACAGAGAGACAGAGAGACAGAGAGAGAGAGAGAGAGAGAGGCAGTGAGAGAGAGAGACGGAGAAGAAGAGAGAAAGAGGGAAATAAGCTGAGGGTTTTAATATAAATAAGGGGGATTTTTTTTTTCTTTTTTGTTAATGTTCTTATTCTTTTGGGGGATATAGTTCTACTTATAAAAGCAAAAAAAAAAAAAAGATGTAAAAATTGATGCATGTTGTTATTGATTAATATGTGGATATTAAGAGGATGGGGATTGGGTGGATTCTAGCCGTGACATATATCTTCAGCATTTTGCATAATGTTTAATTTCTCTTGGAGGAATGGAATTTTTTAAATTCCCGATCCGTTCCAGAACCAATTGGCCCCAGATGGTGGCACCGGAAATCGCCAGTATTTCGGTGTTCGGATTCCATTCGATTACAAATACTTGAAACTACCGAAGCCAATTCTGACACAATTATTATACGCATTTCTCAAGTTTTTTTAGACGATTCGAAGTTATGCCAAATTAAAATTTGCCAAAATTAGCATGTCGTGAGTCAGAAGCATTGTGGCATTTCGTAACATTGATATTTAAGAAGATACTTACCTGTCACCTCTGTAGTTTTACACCCAAATAAGCTATTTCTGGCCTTAATTCACCTTCAAAATGGGAGAAAATATCGTTTTAGGAGGATAGTGTGCTCATTTTTGGCCAGACGTACAAACTAAATTAAGGGAATCAAAATAAAAAATTCTACTGGATCAATTTCATTTGATGTGTTGCCTTGTTTTAACCATTGAAACAGTATTTAAAAGCATGAAATACTTTCCTGTTGATCAAAACATCAGACATCGAAATCTGAGCCTGAACACATGGGACGATTAGTGGATTTGATATGGAATTACCCAAAAGCTAAAATCTCCATTGAAAGGAGGGATTTCAGATCGAGGAGGTGATTAGGGAGCTCTACAGTGATCTAGGAAGAGGGCTTTACAGAATGTTTTGAAAAGTTGACAAGAGATGTTTGGATGAGTTCGTGAGATCGCAAAGAGGAGCAATTGAAAGTGGACTGGGGTGCTATCTTCCAAAGTAGGCCATCTCTCGTTAATATGAAATATTGCATTTATGTATCGAAACGTAAAGAATTAGTTCAGTGAAAAGACATACTCCATCAGAATAATGATAGAACGTATGTTTTTTTTTTGACCAGGCAAGAATCGTTACAACTTGCTCGGATGTTTTCATATATTTGCTGTATTCAACACATATTTCATATTCTGATTACCATTTATTGCTGCATTTACAGAATTTTATTGGTGAAGCGGGTGACACCGATTCAGTGTTTACGGCCTCTATGTCTAATCTCACATAACGCACTCCATTATCATTCTAAACTCCTTTGGACTGGCATCATTTGATGTCCTACGACTGACATCAATGGCGAAACAACATCAACTCGCCAAATATATGGACATATAATAAGTTGATATCATCAGCCTCAAACAAAATTAAACGTTAAAATGGAGACGCTAATGTCAACGGACACATAGTATTTTCTTCTCTTTGGGGGAAAAAAAAAACTGGGCAAGAAAGGACCGGCTTCTTGAAAATATCAGAAAATCAATGCAGACTCTCCATCAGATTTTGCCATCATCTGCTGAGATATGAATGTAGTTATTGAGAAGAAAACCAAAAAAAAAAAAAAAAACGAGGAAGGACTAACCGGTGAAAAAGATAGCTATTTTTTTTTTCTCTTTTTTGACTAGATTGAATCATTATTCCAGTTTATATAACCTGTAAGATACCGGTAATTGTAGCTTTGTGGTTATAATAAATGACCTTAACTGGCATTGTGCCACATATTTACCATTCTCTTCCCCTAACTTCTGATATGTGTCAGTCACCTTCACAGAACCATCCCTCGGTATATTTTCTGAGCAAAAAATGTCTCTAGGTGCCTTTGCAGTCTCCAGGGAATTGTTGTTATTTGAAATGAACACTTCACGCCAAGACTCTCTTCTTGATATTTACTTAGTTAAGCTCAGTGTGGTACAGGGCAATGTGGAGTGGTGGGAGGCTTGTTGGCCACAATGGTCTTCCATAGATCTTGTCGTTTTTCTGTTCCAGGATAACTCATATTCATTTACCAGCTGTGGGTAAATTGCCTCAAAATTTGCGCTTGGGCAACCAGCAAATTTCTCCCTTCCCAAATCTCTTTCTTGAGGATTCCACGTCGAGATCATAGCAAGTCAACAAGAAAGTCGAATTTCGGGGTGGCTGCCGGGTTTGATTTTAAATTCACATATTTTTAGAAAGTAAAGCGTAACAGCGTGGTTGAGGAGAGGTAGAAGAAGGCCACTCAATTTTTAGACGATAAGCTGAGCTACTACATGGTCTTACTCCACTCCAATTTCAATTCCAACTGAAGATGATTGCTGAAACCGTTGTATAATGTATATGATATCTATTATAAATGTGTGCGAATGTTACATGAACTCTTAAAGGGCATGTTTTGTTAATGTACGAACACCAAATGAACGTTGGGTATTGTTTCCTTTCTGTTTGACTGTTTGTAACTGTTTGTTGAACGTTTGAAATCAAACGGTATCTGTTCTTGCTTCAATGTTTTTTTACTGTTTGGATAGCATTTAGGTGCCTTTCGCCAACGGTTGTGTACAAATGTCACATGTAAGTTCAAAGAACATGCCTATTTTGGATGGGAATTAAACTTGGAAATTAATAAAACTTCTCAGTCTGGTACAGTTGGTAAGAGAGTCGCCTTCAATCTCCCGGTGATGATTTCAAACCACGATCAGGAAATGTTAATTTCGTATATCTCTTTGGTTTAGGGTGACGGGATGAACGAACAGTGAAGAATTTACTTCCCTGTATTATTTGAGGATTGTTCTTGTTCTTCTCTTTGATACGGGGGGGGGGGGCAAAGTCAACTCTAACTTGGACTTATTTGATGAAAATGTCACAAAAAATGAATGCAAGCAAGATTTTAACTACGGGTACCATTTGAGTGACGATAATCGTCAGGGAACACGGAATCATTCACACTATTGCCTTTGGGAAAGGCATGGACATATATCTCCCTCTATTTGGGTGTGAAAAAATACCTGAATACAGGTAAAAGAAAACGGTTGACCGTGAGTCAAGCAACTCCTCCCCATAAAAACTTATTGGCTGCTGAAAGCACAACAGCATAATCAAGCGTAGAATTGTTGCAGCCCAATGAGTCAGCAGAAAATTAGAACAAAAGTTTTACTCTATCTTCACTGGAACAACCTGGGTTTATGAACTTTTCATTTTAACCATTACTAGTTAATACCTGTGAAAAAAATCATGAATATATTTTAATTTCAATAAAACTATTTTCCAAGAAAAAATTATAGCAAATTTGTTTCATTTGAAGAATTTCAAAGGTGGGAATGAGATACTTCAATTTGCAACATTTATAAACACATGCCCACCTACGCGCACACATACACACACAATATATATATATATATATATATATATATATATATATAGAGAGAGAGAGAGAGAGAGAGAGAGAGATTGAGAGAGAGAGATTGAGAGAGAGAGGGGGGGGGCTTGAAACTCTGAATAAGAAATTTTCTTTTAGAAATTTCACTAATATCATACAGTCCAAAATCATCTTACGATGTTTGGCTATGATAGTCAGTTATATTCCGATCGCTTTTAACGTACAGCGTTCAACGATTTCCGTGTATTATATCTTATTTGATTTTATCACAATCATTCAAATTTGGATCATGATGCTATACGCTGAATTTCACTGTGGGGCTCATCAGCTGTTTAACCATGGCCATGTTCCATATATATATATATATATATATATATATATATATATATATATATATATATATATATATATATATATATATATATTAAATGTTGGACCAGTAGATCCCTGGTATGATCCGTAGTCATTAGCTGAATTTTGATCATTGACAAGTAAGGAAATTGAGTTGTAAAGTAAATAATTGTTGGGTGAAATAAATGCTTTTTACATCATAAGGATTTAATTCCAACAGAAAAGTAAACATCTTCTTCACAACTACGGAAGAGTGAAAGTAGAACAAACAGGAGTAGGCTGTCTTATCAATAAAGACCTCAAAGACAACGTGGTAGGCTTCAGAGCTGTTTCAGACCGCATGGCCAGCGTCACCATACAAATCCCAAAGAGGTACAAACTGAATATCTTCCAAGTCCACATTCCCACTTCGTAATCAACCAAGGAAGAAATAGAAAACTTCTATAATGACTTCAACTCCCTACTGCTAGTCACTAAGAATACTTCAATGTCATCATGGGAGACTTCAACGCACAGGTAGGACAAGGAAATTAAGTTTGCGTTGGTGACTTCGGATACGAAATGCAGAACGATAGAGGTGAACATCTGGTAAACTTTGTAACCACGAACGACCTCAAAATCATAAACACATTCTTCAAAAATGAAACTAATAGAAAATGGACTTAGATGAGCCCCAACCACGAAACCAAGAACGGAATAGACTACATTCTAACGAGCAAAAGTGTCACCATCAAAGACATTCAAGTCCTAAACCAAGTAATCATAGGAAGCAACCACAGAATGATAAGTTGTAAGATGTAAGTGAACATCAATAAAAAACGCAGAAAAATGTTCCACACCAAATTGCAACTGCTAAATATACCATATGAACTCACCCGTACCTTCAAGCTCGAACTGAAAAACACATAAAATCCCTATCGAAGAGAACGACGTCACCACCAACATCAACGAACTCCATAGCAAAATAACAACTTCTCTAATAGAAGCTGCCACTATGTTTAAACTAAGGAGCAGACAAACCATTAGTAAAATCTCAGACGAAACAGGAAACTTGTTAAAACTTCAAACCACCGACAGCAACAAGGGAAAACATGGAGGAGACCAAACTGAACAAAACAATCAAAAAGAAATCAAGAGAAGACGGAAAAAGGTACACGACATCAATCATCGAAACAACGCACGACAAACGTACAGGCTTTAAAATGATAAACAAAGTAAAGGACAGAAACAAATAACGAGCATACTCGAAGAAAACGGAGACATAACAACAGAGATAGGATTGTCGAATGCAGCCAAGAATTCTACCAAGAACTCTACTCTTTAAGACATGGACTACAAAACACCGAATGGGATACGCAAGACGTGAACAATCAGTTAGAGGGTTTCCCAGAAGTTACATCATGGGAGGTAAAAAAAGCCATCAAACAAGCTCCCCACCCAAGGAAAAGCCCTTGGACCATATAATATCACCATCGATCTACTAAAAGAGCTGGTAAGATCACCACTAAAACCTAGCTATTCTATCCGACTTATGCCTAAAAACAGAGTAAAGTCCCGGAAAACTGGAACATAGCAATCATAATGCTTTTATATAAAAAAGGAAATCCAAAAGACCTCAATAACTACAAACCTATAAGCTTACTCAACTGCACCTACACATTTTTCACAAATATCATCACCAGCCGGATCACTAAAACACTAGATGAAGAACAACCACAGGAACAAGCTGGCTTTAGACGAAACTACTCCTCCATGGACCATCTCCATTCAATTATTCGACTGAAAGAAAAAGCAGCAGAATACAAAATGCCACGTTGAAGTGTTTATAGACTTTGAGAAGGCTCTCGAAATTTCCATGGTCATGAAGGCCGTCACCCTACAAGGTGTTGATCCGGTATACGTCAGAGCATTGCAACATATACAGTCCTAGCAACTCCTTTATCAGGCTACACAAAGACTCAGAACCCTCCCACCTTCAAAGAAAGGTGATACAAGGCGATATAAGCTCACCCAAACTCTTCACGGCTTCCGTAACCTAGACAGAACTTAGATTGAGGAATCTAAATAGATGGCAAATATTTGAGCAACCTCAGATTTGCAGATGACATCACCCTTTTCCTACACAACCCCAACATAAAACTAGATGAACTA